>JBAIZL010000002.1:50719228-50724228 GCA_036971475.1 Prosapia bicincta
TTTTAGAGTGCGTTTAGGTCTATAAGCTTTAATTGTAATGGTTTTCACTCTTAAAATTTCAAAGATTATCTATAGACGATACAGTGCTTATGGATGTATGCAAAAAGAAGAAAACGCATTTCCCTAAATGTTGGGATAAACGCCAGAATTCCTACAGAGTAGAAGGAAATGAAATTACACTAGCTGACCAGAAGCATTGTTTACAATCTCAGGTAACGTTTTTACACTTTGAGTGAGAATGGTCTTGTGAATGTGTGAAGATAGGAAACAGTTAATGAAATGGAAAAGACAATAATTCTGTTAATGAGGATGATCCCTTGTATAGACCCTTGCTGTTTGTTTAAGAAATCAAGCACCATAAATATGCTTTTTATGGATCCCACTTCTATGCATGTCTTAGTTTAAGGAACATGTGAACTAAGCTCGATCGCTTTCCACCCGAAAATGTTTCAGATTGTTCCCTGGAACAAGAAAAAAACTGACTGGTTTTAATAACTTTAAGGAACATGAAATCACATGAGAACTCGAACTGTTTCGACACGCGGATCAATTTTAGATTGTTCCCTGCAACAACAAGTAAAAGCTGACTGGTTTTAATAACTTCAAGGAACATGAAATCACATGACAACTCGAACTGTTTCGACACGCGGATCAATTTTAGATTGTTCCCTGCAACAACAAGTAAAAGCTGACTGGTTTTAATAACTTCAAGGAACATGAAATCACATGAGAACTCGAACTGTTTCGACACACGGATCAATTTTAGATTGTTCCCTGCAACAACAAGTAAAAGCTGACTGGTTTTAATAACTTCAAGGAACATGAAATCACATGAGAACTCGAACTGTTTCCACACACGGATCAATTTTATATTGTTCCCTGCAACAACAAGTAAAAGCTGACTGGTTTTAATAGCTTCAAGGAACATGAAATCACATGAGAACTCGAACTGTTTCGACACCCGAAACAATTTTATATTGTTTCCTGCAACAACAAGTAAAAGCTGACTGGTTTTAATAACTTCAAGGAACATGAAATCACATGAGAACTCGAACTGTTTCGACATCCGAAACAATTTTATATTGTTCCCTGCAACAACAAGTAAAAGCGGACTGGTTTTAATAACTTCAAGGAACATGAAATCACATGAGAACTCGAACTGTTTCGACACCCGAAACAATTTTATATTGTTCCCTGCAACAACAAGTACAAGCTGACTGGTTTTAATAACTTAAAGGGACATGAAATCACATGAGAACTCGAACTGTTTCGACACCCGAAACAATTTTATATTGTTCCCTGCAACAACAAGTAAAAGCTGACTGGTTTTAATAACTTAAAGGGATATGAAATCACATGAGAACTCGAACTGTTTCGACACACGGATCAATTTTATATTGTTCCCTGCAACAACAAGTAAAAGCTGACTGGTTTTAATAGCTTCAAGGAACATGAAATCACATGAGAACTCGAACTGTTTCGACACCCGAAACAATTTTATATTGTTTCCTGCAACAACAAGTAAAAGCTGACTGGTTTTAATAACTTCAAGGAACATGAAATCACATGAGAACTCGAACTGTTTCGACACCCGAAACAATTTTATATTGTTCCCTGCAACAACAAGTAAAAGCTGACTGGTTTTAATAACTTCAAGGAACATGAAATCACATGAGAACTCGAACTGTTTCGACACACGGATCAATTTTAGATTGTTCCCTGCAACAACAAGTAAAATCTGACTGGTTTAATAACTTCAAGGTACATGAAATCACATGAGAACTCGAACTGTTTCGACACACGGATCAATTTTAGATTGTTCCCTGCAACAACAAGTAAAATCTGACTGGTTTAATAACTTCAAGGAACATGAAATCACATGAGAACTCGAACTGTTTCGACACCCGAAACAATTTTATATTGTTTCCTGCAACAACAAGTAAAAGCTGACTGGTTTTAATAACTTCAAGGAACATGAAATCACATGAGAACTCGAACTGTTTCGACACCCGAAACAATTTTATATTGTTCCCTGCAACAACAAGTAAAAGCTGACTGGTTTTAATAACTTCAAGGAACATGAAATCACATGAGAACTCGAACTGTTTCGACACCCGAAACAATTTTATATTGTTTCCTGCAACAACAAGTAAAAGCTGACTGGTTTTAATAACTTCAAGGAACATGAAATCACATGAGAACTCGAACTGTTTCGACACCCGAAACAATTTTATATTGTTCCCTGCAACAACAAGTAAAAGCTGACTGGTTTTAATAACTTCAAGGAACATGAAATCACATGAGAACTCGAACTGTTTCGACACCCCAAACAATTTTATATTGTTCCCTGCAACAACAAGGAAAAGCTGACTGGTTTTAATAACTTCAAGGAACATGAAATCACATGAGAACTCGAACTGTTTCGACACCCGAAACAATTTTATATTGTTCCCTGCAACAACAAGTAAAAGCTGACTGGTTTTAATAACTTAAAGGGACATGAAATCACATGAGAACTCGAACTGTTTCGACACACGGATCAATTTTAGATTGTTCCCTGCAACAACAAGTAAAATCTGACTGGTTTAATAACTTCAAGGTACATGAAATCACATGAGAACTCGAACTGTTTCGACACACGGATCAATTTTAGATTGTTCCCTGCAACAACAAGTAAAATCTGACTGGTTTAATAACTTCAAGGAACATGAAATCACATGAGAACTCGAACTGTTTCGACACCCGAAACAATTTTATATTGTTTCCTGCAACAACAAGTAAAAGCTGACTGGTTTTAATAACTTCAAGGAACATGAAATCACATGAGAACTCGAACTGTTTCGACACCCCAAACAATTTTATATTGTTCCCTGCAACAACAAGGAAAAGCTGACTGGTTTTAATAACTTCAAGGAACATGAAATCACATGAGAACTCGAACTGTTTCGTCACCCGAAACAATTTTATATTGTTCCCTGCAACAACAAGTAAAAGCTGACTGGTTTTAATAACTTAAAGGGACATGAAATCACATGAGAACTCGAACTGTTTCGACACACGGATCAATTTTAGATTGTTCCCTGCAACAACAAGTAAAATCTGACTGGTTTAATAACTTCAAGGTACATGAAATCACATGAGAACTCGAACTGTTTCGACACCCGAAACAATTTTATATTGTTCCCTGCAACAACAAGTAATAGTTGACAGGTTGTATTTTTTATAAGAGACATGAAATCACACGTGAACGTGGCTAGAAGCAGCGAATACATAGGTTTATGTTGCGTTTATTCAGTGTTATTTTAAATAATTTTAAGTCATACAAACTGGTGCGCGTTTTACCTAAGCATTACGGTCGAACGGAGGGAGAGAGTGTTATGGCAAATCGAATTTCCGTGGCTCCGTCTTGAAAATCTGATTCCAATCGGATAGAGTCTTGACAAGAGTAATTCAGGCTCGTAACACTAACAGAAACGGGTTTCGGCCAACAGTTTTGTTCTTAGTTTCTTATTCAGGGTTTTAAAGCTCGGTTCTATTGATAGTCAGCAAGTGGGCCTTAATGTCAGTAGGCCTTCTGACTTATACTCCTGGGATTTAATCTATCGTTACTGAAATAAATACATTCTGAGAGTAGAATTCATTCTTTGCCAAGTTTTATGAAGTTAAAATATAACATCATGTTATCACTTGATATATGCTATAATAAGCGTTACTTACAAGTCTCGATTTATTCACTGGGACTAAGAAACTTATGGTAAAAAATAGAATTGAAACCGTAATCTTTAAATTTCGTAATTAAAATTACAAAATAAAATATAAACAATTTGTGTCATTAGACAAAACTGAGGGATGAAAGTTTTGAACGTGATGTCGGTAGTGCAGAGCGAGAGTTTCGTCTACTAGATCAAGCATTAACCACCCTATTCCATGAAGCAATAAACTGATTGTTTCAGGAATGTTTAAGTAGTACTAAATCAAACGAATGGTCGGAGTTTACAGTTAATGACAGTTCGGTTAGACATTTCTGTTTAATTTTAAAGGAAAATAAAATAGACGTAGTCTTTACTATCTTACTGAGAATAAGATAAGAGCTCGGGTATACCGAATTATTATTACAACCTAAATGTACATCTTATTCTCATACTTAGTATCATCAGAATGTCACAAACGTGAGCTACAAATTTCAGTGTTGTAACTGTGTTAGCGACATGTTCATTAAGATTATACAAATAATTTCCTTTTTTTATCTTATTGGTGTTTCTTATATTGTAATGCTTTCAAAGTGCCCTTTTCTTATTTTGAAATATTAACGCTTTGGTTCATAGAATTCAAAGGATAATATTTACTTATGTGTACTATAATTAGACATTAAACAATTCTGCTATCGAAGCAGTTCTAATAATCAGATTTTTTGGAAATACATGAATATGAATTTTTAAACATCCTAGAAATCTCATTTATAGAGTGATTTTTTCTTAAGTTCGGCCTACTTGTTAATTTCTATAATAATATACAATGTTTGGTTTCTCCTACTCTTCTGCAGGCGCAAGCTATGATTCCTGTCTTATTCTGTAACAAGGGGCTACTCATTACCTTAGATACTTTTTACGCCTCTACTGCTAAGGTAACTTTAAATTGCCTGGCTTTACCCAGACAGCTGTAGCATCTCTAAGATGCATTGATTCTTGTTCCCAATTGCATACCGAGAGAAGAGACCCCACGCGCCACTGATCAGAGGGGTCTCCAAAAACCTAAAGGACGAAAGAATTATTTTCAAGTACTGTATTATGATCCTGCAGAGTTATGAAAGAAGGACTGTGTATTCTGGTTGAACGGTTGCGTGTAAATATTCCCTGTTTCAGGTGCACGTAGAAGTTCTTTTGTTAGCTGAGGTGATGCTATAGTTTTACAATATCCTTAGTGCCATTTAGTTTCCATGTTTCTAGCCATGCTCTCGCGCTCGTGCTTGTGTCCAGTTGAAAAATACGCCAATATTTGCA
>JBAIZL010000002.1:50729228-50746728 GCA_036971475.1 Prosapia bicincta
TAAACTGTGATATAATAATTAATAGAATAAAAACGGTTTTCTAGGGTGATATAACTTGAAACAAAATATCATGAATGTTAATCGCCTGTTGGATAAGGGCTTTGAAGAGGAACATATTACTTTCAGATCATTCTCCTCTGATGCTGTGAGGTAGATGAGTGAGCCTGGTGGCTACGGAGATTATCATGAATGTTAATCGCCTGTTGGATAAGGGCCTTGAAGAGGAACATATTACTTTCGGATCATTCTCCTCTGATGCTGTGAGGTAGATGAGTGAGCCTGGTGGCTACGGAGATTCTTCACCAACCCAATGTTTTTGAGTTGGTGTGTTTGAAAACTCAATTTATTTATAGTCTTTAGAAAAGAATACATTTGTTTCTACACGCAACAAAACATATTTATGTTATCTTCTTTATAACTAGATGTCACCGGAATCTCAGCACATCAACTAAAGAAACTGCATGGTGAAATGTTCACAGTTTGGAACCAAGCCAAAGATGGTATAAAATGAATACAAACAATTCAAGTTCATGATAACGTTCGCGAAAAAACCTGACTTTAATAGATAATAGTCCTAATTTTCAAGTTTTTTGTTTATTATAAATTTTTCTGTTCCGCTGTATTCAATTAATATTAAGTGAGAACAGCTTCCTCTTACTTGTACAGGCGAAGATTTTTCAGCAAGACTTTACAGGAAACATGAAGCACAAGGCTGACCGACTAGCATTCATATTTGACCACGAGGTGAATGGCTGCCGGTATATTTCCGTCCCATCCAGCGTAGATATTTTTAAACTCATCTTACTTGGCTTTCATTTGGCTTAAACAGTTTCATCTTTTTATTCTTAAATATTTTCTTCAATCAGTTGCGTCATTGCTCTGCAGGAACTTGGTTGTTCTGTGCCGTAATACTTGCTCGCCATTACTAGCGAATTTTTTTAAAAATTTAACAAACAGGGAAAAGCATGAACATATTTAAAATCTTAAGTTTGGTCTGACAAAATATAATTTTAAAAATCTGTTTTCATATACGAAAAGTATACCAATTAGATTGCATACACTGATTTAAGCTTAGACCATCAAATAGATTGGTTTTAAACTACCTTATAGAAGGTAATGCTTTTCTTTAAAAAAATATAAATGCATTGTCAACTAAAATAATGTCAAAAAAATATACAATGTCAACTAGTAGGGTGAGACTATATTATAATTACTTTCTCTTCTTGTTTCTTACACTGAATTTTGTGATAATTGTTTTTTTAATGAATGTCAGTGTTTTGAAAAATAGTTTGGTCATTGTTTTTAAATATTGAAATTTATAAGTTTAAAAAATACTATAAATACATGTTTAGCTCCTGAAGAGAATTCCAGTTTCTGAACGAAATTTAGAGGAATGTTTTAATACTAATTTAATGTTGTTTGCAATTTTATTGCCCATAATAAAACAAGTAAGTATTACCTATAATTTACACCTGAGCAATTGATAAATTATATTAGTTCAGAATGTATATGAACCATATATAATTAAAGCACAGTTTAATCACCATGAAAATAAATGAAAAAAACTATTGCACACGAACTCACAAAACAATATACTTTATTGTCATACGCGTTTCGTTGACTTACTCGTATACCCTCATCATCAGTAGCACCACTACAAATTGACAACTGCAACTAATAATTTAAAAGTCAGCATAAACATGTCAAACATCAACATGACTGTGCAGAACATTTTATAAGCACCTTAAAATTTACCAATGTAAAATAAAAACCTATATACATTTTTTTTATGAAATTACTAATGATATATTATTATTTAAATTTACAACAACATTTTTCCAGTATTGTACTAGACCGTCCAAATTTTTATAATTTAATTATTTAATAAATATGTGAAAAAACTGTCAACATCAAATGACATCCACTAAAGGTTTTAAAAAAATAAATTTATTTTAACATGATTGGATGAATAAAAATGTATTCTATTAACGATTGAAAATTTGTACAATATATATATATATATATATATATATATATATATATATATATAATATATATATATAAAATACGTTTTCTTGTTTAATAATTTAAAACAACATAGGTTATTCAAATACAAGAATATTTATTAATTTATATTATTATAATTATATTATTATAATTTTCATTCCTGATGATGTTGGTACTGTTTGCCAACAAAAAGCTTTGGATATAAATTAATAAATATTCTTGTATTTGAATAACCTATGTTGGTTTAATATATATATATATATATATATATATATATATATATATATATATATATAAAAGGAGAGTGCGAGCTAATAGAAAATTTTGAATAAAACTGATAAAGGGCTTTACCCTTTACAATAATTTACAATAACTATTGTATTAATTGATCACCTATTGAAATATATAGTCATTAGATATGTTGTTATTAGATACTGTAATATAATGTTTTTTGAGTAAATTGTTTAGTTTTGAAAAATAAAATCATTTTGCAGAGTGTAAGGTTTGTATTTTTACGTAATTGGTTGAATCAGTCATCATTGGTCTTGTTACTTAAAAACATGTGTAAACTAATTGTTTAATTCAGAATTTCTGAAGATGTTTGTCTTGTAATTGAAATTTACATTAGGTACTGATTTTTAATCAATAAATTAAATTCTTTTGGTGGATATTGAGTTGTTATAAGATTAATAAATTAATATTTCACAGTTGCTGGAGATAATAAATAATTTAGACTTGTTCTTAAACTGGCGATAGATAAGTCGTGTTAAAATGTATGACCTTTATAAGGTACTTATTTCTTTATAAGGTACAATTGTACAAAACTTAATTACTGTATATATATATATATATATATATATATATATATATATATATATATATATATTATTTTGTATTGTTTGTTTTTAAGAATTGATGTTTATTGTTTCTCATTCTATTTACATCTGAATTTCTGTTACAGGTGAGTACAGAAAAACATATTCAGTACAACATTATTTGGTTCTTAAAGGTATGCCTCATTTATGTTACAACAGTCTTATATAAAATCTGTGTGTGTGTGTGTGTGTGTTTGTGTGTTTATTTATTATATTTTATGTCTGATGTTTCTGTTAAACTACTTTTAGTTGTTTATGCAGCTCGTTGTGAAGTATAACAATTACTTTGAACTTATTCATGAATTATGATTGCAAAAGTGTGTATAAGTTGTCGGCGCATAGCTGTGCACGTGACCTAGACCGCCTGGGGAATGCAAAGCAGGGTCGAGGGGGTGAAATAGGAACACTTACTTGCCTCGCCTTGACTTGTTAGTTTGCCGTTAGTATTGGATTGGATAGGCTATTGTGAAGCACTAATGAGCGTAATTTAAATTAGTTTTTGTACTGTTAAAAAATTAATATCAATCCTTCAATATAGGACAATTATAGCGGTTTTTTCATTGGTTCTTAAAGCTGCCTGTAAAAGCCGCGCGCACAGCTGCACGCCGGCAATTATAGCAACTCTTTTAGATACGCGTAATTTAAAACATTTTAAATAAAACTAGTGTTAGTGTAAGGAAGAGTAGATTGTGCTTGTATGCAATAAGCACATTTATTGTATAATAAGCACATTTATTGTATACTTCAGCAGAAATAGACAATGTGAACAGTACATAAGGCGTGGAAAATCTGTAACTGAAGGCAGAAGCTTGTTGATTAAAGGAAAACTTTTTGTTAAGCGTATTTAATCGATTAATGCTAGTTCTTAATACCTTTTTCTCTAAGTAGGAGAAAAATGGTCTCTGTATGACTAAAGACACACTTGACTGTTGCGTCTGATTTAGGGAGCAACTATGACGATAGCTGAATCGATAATCGTCACGGACGGGCAGTGTTAGTCACGTCTGAAATCTCATTTCCTCTGCATTATATCAACATCCCTTTTCCTTTCTCGTAATGCTATTTCTGTTTAATTCTGCCTTTTTTATAGAGCTGTTATCTTATTTCGCATCGGATTAAAAGCACCCATTGTCCTTGAACTTCCTGAGTAGTAAAAACAAACTTCGAGTGTAATGTAATTTGATGTTACTTAATCCTACCCTTGTTGTTGGACTGAGTTGTTACTTAGTAAAAGATAAACGATAGAAATGTTTTTTATCCATCTAGATCAGGGGTTCTCAAACTTTTTGGTATCACGCCCCTCTTATCGAAATGAAATCCTCCCACGCCCACTTCCACTCAACACTATAAATAAATGGCATGGTCATATGATAAATAAACAAATATTATATATATATATTTATATATTTAAAATAATTTATTTGTTTGTACATACTTTCACAAGAAACATGATATAACATTTCAAGTTTTAACTCGCAAGGTAACTTTTAACTGATAAGAGGAAAATCTGTTAGTGTAATGGATGAGTTTAAATTTTTTCACTAGCATCCCTATCTGAGGTTCTGTTTTCGTAAAGGCATAACACAAGTCACTAGCAACAACAGGTTTGGTCCTATATTTTGTTTTTATTGCAACAAGTGTTGAAAATGTTTTTTTCGCGCAAGTACGTGCTTGAAAAAGGGAAGTATAATCGAAGAGCTGCCTGTGATACACTTTTAAGTGTTTTAACCAAAATTAAAATTTGTCCATTGTGACACTGTTGCACATTGAACGGCAAAAATTCGTTTCGCTACACTTTTGTATTATTAATACTATTCTTTTATATGCAGTCGTGTTCATGTTTACAGAATTTGCACAATCTTTACTTATATTTTTTTATAAATGCATACATTTCATTTAAATTTCCAGAACATCATGGTTTATAAAATTACCTATTTAAAAAAAATCTGAGGTGTAAATTTAGTTTAAAATTTCGATTAATTGTGGACTTCGATTTGAAGTAAATGAGAATTTATCTTACTATTTTCCAACTGGTTTCGCGTCCCGCTAACTTGTCCTCACGCCCTAGAGTTTGGGAACCCATGATCTACATCAGGCATCCTCACTACGCGGCCCTCGGGACGATTTTTTGCGGCCCTAAGACGGTTAGGATTGAAGTCAAAATATTTTATAACTTAAATAAATATTATATTTATTTACTGAGTGTTTTGAAAATCTGTCGTTGTTTTACTAAACCTAATTAATTACTCAAACTACTGAAGTTAAAAACTCCACCCGCTGTATCTTTGCCTGGGGCTTTACTGACGTTTAGCAAGCAATAGTATCGACAACACCGCAACGCAACGCAACTTAACGTGTGAGCTGAAGACGGTGGAGACGCGGAAAAGGTAAGAAAGAAGGGACTGCCATATGTTTGATATGTCGTGAAACTGTACCATTTCGCTTGGTAGAAAATCCATGGGCAATGAAACCAGCTAATGTAGCTCATCTTTCTGTTTGTGGATATGAAGGGATTTGAAAAATGAATTAATCTATCTTCAGAACGATACGGAACTCAAAAGTATTTTTGAAGAAAAGATGAATAATAAAGCTCACTATGAGTTTCGGAGGGTTGTTGAAAAGGACAAATTTCCTAACTTACTTGAATGTGCTCAGAAAATATTGTGTGTTTTTTCATCTACTTATGTCTGTGAATCTACATTCAGTAAGCTGAAGTTTGTAAAAAACAAGTACAGATCTAGGCTAACAAGTGAAAATGTTGAGAACATTTTAAGAATTTCAGTTTCTTCCCAACCTGCTAACATAGATGCCATATTAGAGGACTGTGAAAGATTTCGCCCATCAACTTCAAAGAATTAATTTAGTAAAAAAAAGACATTTTCAAACTTGTTTATGCGCAAAACGGTTTATTTATGTTGGTAATGTAATAAACGTATGTTATAATCATATTGTTTGTCAGTTATTTAGTGCCTCTTGTACTTGAGGCCCTCAGAAAAATTTTATGCAAAATTTTTGGCTCTCAAAGTATTCCTAGTGAGGGCCCCTGATCTACATCGTTTGAGCTTCGTGAAAAACAATTTATTTGGTGATTTTTTTATAACAATGCCTCGTTATAAGGTTTCCTAAATAAACATTATACTTTTTTTTGTTTTTTGCTTTAGAACCGGTGAGGTTTATAAAAGGTTATTGGATTAGAGGTTGTTATTTATCTAAATGAGGTTTACGTTTTCTGACTCCAAAATTACTACTTAAAAAATATGTGTTTTCCAACCGTTGTAGAAATCTTGGAATAGCTCATTTTGTTTATTTGATTATGGCTTTCAAAAATTGAAGTTCGTTTCCTGGAATTATTCCTGCTAGACGACAAATTGTTCCTTAAGCCATACAAAACCCCTTACGTCTCTTTATAGGAAACTTTAAATCTTTTCTTATAATTACATCCTAATATTAAATTTTTCATTTACTACTTACTTTTGTACTAAAAATTAGTAAAACTAAGTTTTTGTTAACGGTTTAGAACATGAATAACCGTTATCCAGTTACGTTCGAATTTTTACTGTTACAAGTAACTATTTTGGTAAAACCGGACGGCATTTTTAATAATTTTATATTTACTATTCCTTTACTTGACCTATCGCGACCCCCGCATTGCGATTGTATCAGCTATACCCACTGGAAATGGATCTCCAATGTAAATGCTCTGCTTTTGCAAAATACTACTTCCTTAAGTGCATTCACTGAGCCGACAAAACTATACCGTAATAGTTAAAATTAACTGAATTTGGTAAACATTTGAAACTGTGGTTGTCTTACAATAAATGTAAAATCAAATTGAATGTATGGCTAGAGTTGTTAATTTGATGAGAGAAGACTACAGGAGAGCATTATCTAATGTTGAACTCAATTATTGTGTTAAACTCGAAAAAGCTGTAATATTTCATCGTAATGACTCATTCCGGTAGCAATTTTAGTTGTTTTTCTGTAAAATGTTATCACGAGTAGCGGCTTTGGAGACGCCATTAATCCCGTCAGGTTGAGGTGGTCGTGCTGAGATAGCCGCCGGGTATGCAAATTAAACGGGCGATATCATCGGAGCGAGTCAATGGCCTAGTGACCTGTTAACAGAACTCCTTGTTACACATCCCCAGGACCATTTGTTTTGTGTCAATGTTTAGTGTCGGAAATAAAAATAGTTTTCCATTTGTCTGTGATTCGAACAGCACGTTTATATTCACGTGACTTAACGCGCATCCGTCCCTACGATTCCAATAGCGTTGCCTTAAGGTAGCGACCCGGCACACCTGTCATATCTTCCTATTTCCAGTAGGCTACTAGGGGCTCATGATCTTCATTCTTTAGGCCTATATATTTCCATCTATTTTTCCTTAAACTTCTTATAAGGGGTGAAATGGTTAGACACCTTTTATGACCCGTAGGCTATATAATTCAAGCACGCGACCCTCCACACCTGATGCACAATACCTCCTCTGTATTCTGTAAGGGGATCTAATACCCCTACCTTAATCTTACTTTTTCACAATCACTTTTTATCATTGGAGGAGATATAGGCTCACTGGCTGATCACCGTAAAGCAAAACAAAGAGATATCTAGAATCGAATTGACCACTTGAATAGTAAATTGAGGGATTACAGAGAGAATTATGCTTTAAGGATACCTAGTATATTTGTCTCCCTTACCTAACATTGCCAAATACTTACTTTGTGACACAACAATTAATAATGTGGCAGTGTTAGGTATGGGAGGAAAATGTCATACTCATATTGATTATGAACTTAGCAGAAATGTGATGTAATAGCTTTCATTCTCGAAGAGTCAAAACGTTCGTACTGATTTTTTAAGCTCAGTGTTCGAAAACACTTAATTACCTTAAAATAATATACTTATTTGTACAATACAAGGTTTGAAATCATCTTTATTTTTACTATAATTGAAGCTCATAACAAATTTTATCATACGAAGCGTAACCGGTGATCACACTTAAAGTTGGCCGATTAATATGAGACAAGCAGGCAATTGTTGGTTTTATAATTATTAAGAAAACAGTTTTTCTAATATAATGCGTATTTATTAGATTAACATTTTTAATTGGAGTAATCGACGATGCGTCTCTAACGGGATATACTAGCCGGGGCGTCCCTGCCTATTCATCGACCGAGCAGTTTATAATCCCCCAGCTACCTAGCTTGCCTCAACTTACCCTGAGACGAGGTATACCTCTGGCATGGAGAAATACCGAATGTTCTCCATTTTTTATAGTTTATTGAGTTTTATAACAGTAAATCAAAGAAAAGTGATACACAATTTTATTAAAGTTTAGCTTGTTTTCTGTTTTAGTCATACGGCTACATATGTTTGTTGTTAGTACAGTAAGTGAAGGGGTATTCGGTTAAATGCTTCTTTATGACGCCGTTAGAGAGTAGGTCTACTTCAAGTACGTGATGTCATGATCCGCCTCTTTTTTCCTACCTTAAGGGATTTTATGTAAAGATTGACTTTTGGAGGTCTTTAATTCTTCAGAGGTAGACAGAAGTATTTGAGACTTTGCACGAATTTTTGAAAGAGAATGAGTTGCAACTTTCTTGTGATGTTAAACAGCAAATATCTGATCACTTGAAAGGACTAATATCATCATTTGTGAGATACTTTCCAAAGCTGATGAAGGTGTTCACTGGATTCAAAATCCTTTTTCTGAAGAAAATTTTCAGTCAGCACAGCTACACAAAAGAAAGTATATTTGAAATGTCTACTGACAGTACACTGGAATTATGTTTCAAGACAAAACCTCTTATAAATTTTTGTTTGGACGACTACATGGAAGAAAGTGCCAAAGGTGCTGAGAAATACTTATGTGTATCCTAAACTAAAACTTTGTCAGAATACTTTAAATTTTTTCTTAATAATAAATTTTGTTAATAAAGTATTCCATATTTTCTGCCATAAAGCTAACCTTGACTGGTTAAGGGATGTACAGTGTGGACCAAAACGTCCGTCCGTTTGTAGTAAAGTCAAACAATAATACGATTAAACGATTATTTACCGCTTGCTGTTCCGGGGTTAATATACCTATAAATACGAAACAAACATAGCCCTTCTGTTGGTTGAATCACCTGGTTTTGCTGAATGTTTGTTGACATGTTTTATCTGAGTGAATGTATTAGTGCAGGAATCTATCACAACATTACATTGTCTTCGTAACGCGAAAGAAAGTAATTTTACCAGCTGCGAAGTAACGTCTCAACACACTCACTTTACTATCGTATTGATCCAGCTGGTGTTATGTAAAGTACAGTATTATTCTCCCCAAACAAGCGGCAAGGGTAACACAAATCTGAGCAGCGTAGTGAGGGAGCAGGTTAAGCGGATTAGAATAAACATTTCTGACTTCTGCTGTAGATTTAATTAAAAACATTAACGTTAGTAGTCAGGAAAAGTATTTTTTTGTTTTATTTGTAAACTTCTTATTCCGTGCGAACTGAGAGGGGTATAAAATGATCTGTTGAGAGAAGATGAGTTTTCTGCTTCGAGCTAGACGAGACGGATACTGCGTGCGCAACAAATATGTAACCATTTATTATTTGCAATAACAAATTTTTTTCTCGTCCATATTATTGTCCATAATGACCGGCGACAATTTTACTTTTCAACTTCATATTAACGCTTTGCTGTACTTGAAATTCAAGTAAAGTTACGAAAAACGTACTAAGACAAAACATTTTTGTTTTAATTTAAAACCAATACAAGGGGTAAAATTATCAAACTTATATGTATTAAAAAACACAAATAAATCGCGCAAGCATCCCCAAAACATGATACAACGTATAATTTTAAATATTACAACAAACTACACATAATTAACAAAACAATACAAACAAAAACTGGGTACATGCATACTAAACTATACAAATAGTAAAAGAATTATATAAATTCCATATTTTACAAGTAGGTCGAGTCTTTGAGCAAAGATTCAAAGAACATACTTTATAATAATATGACACCGAGTCTTCATTATCGTACAGCAAAATAAAAACAGCTCCCAATTTATACGGACATCGACCATAGCCTAGAAGTTCTCCACATCAACAAAAAGGACCACATCTCCAATGCACTCGAACAATTAGAAATGTTCGAATATACAAATACACAAGATATAAACAGATTAAATGATCAAAATAGAATATAAATCACAAACGTTTTTATCACATTGTAGAAAACCTGCTTTTAAGCGGCCGTCCAGCTCATCAACGCTCTACATCGACCCACCTAAGCACTGTTGATGATAGCTTGATGGGTCGAAAACGTTTTGCCTGTAAACTTACCATACATTTGTAGTTTATAAATTTTAAAATTTAATGTATTTTGTAAGACCAAACGTAAATTACTTACGAATGATCTGGTTTTTATTAGTTTATGTTAAATTATGTACTAAATGAGTTTCTTTAAAACCTGTTAAATGGTTACATCATTTTCAGTCTGGTGTTATTTCGTTTTTAAACCAATCATTTTAAACTTAGCTAAATTATTGGATCAGAATATTAAAATTCTTTCATTCATAGATTTAGAAAGATTATGAATGAAAAAGCATAGTACAAGTTTAATAAAATCAGTTTAATCGATTTTAAAGAAATTGTATAGAACTATTTAAAATCTAACGATTTTTTAGTAACTTATGTAATTTTAATCTTATTTCATAAGACGTCTACGGTACGGTCGTGCGTGAGCGGCTGGAACACCTTTTTATCTAAAGCATTACATTTGACGGTTAATTCGGTCCAGCGAACTTGTGGAGGATTAACTTTAGAACAACTTGACAACTATTCTTCAGTTCTTGTTAAGGAAAGCAATCATGTTTTTATAACTCCGGCAGCACCGATTTACTACTATAACAACTATCAGTCTTTTCGGCTTTTGTGGTTGTGCCAGCTTGTCTTCTGTTTATAGCAGTATTTAATTTCAGTAACATATCGTTATTTATTTAAAAGCTTTTCTGTTTATTCGTGTCTTTCCAAGCATACTGTGTTTGAGTCGCATTGCTAACATTAATCCTTTTATTAGTCAGGCTTTATTATTCCACTTTTACGGAAGTGTTGCTTTGTGTAATAGTGTTCTGAATGTTAATACATGTGTCAGCAATTCAATGCTATATATAGAAAGATTTCTGGATGTAAGTAAAATATTTCAGTGATAAGTATTGTGCATTGTAATTAATTCGTATTCCTTAATTTGAAAGAAATTAACATTCCCAAGTATTTGATACGGCAATACTATCAAATACTCATATTCACTGCAAGGGATTGCCTTTATCTCCATAAAAAAGCCCTAAAATAGAATTCAATACATATAAGTAAAAGATCTACTGTGTTGGACTAGTGAACTACTAGTCGGATCGTAATCTAACATTAGTGTTGTTTAAACAAAGAGGAATAATATGCACCAATGTGTCGGTCATGTATAAGGTGTGTGTGTGTGTGTGTGTGTGTGTGTGTGTGTGTGTGTGTGTGTGTGTGTGGGTGTGTGTGTGTGTGTGTGTGTGTTTGTGTGTGTGTGTGTGTTTGTGTGTGTGTGTGTGTGTGTGTGTGTGTGTGTGTGTAAGAGAGAGATTTTAAATGGTTCTTAAAAACATTTGACATTGTTGGTGTCATCATTTTCTTTAACCAAATCTTTACACAGCGCTTGGGAGATAAATAGAAACACTTGGAAAGTGAAGTAGGCCTTGAAACATTCCTCATACTGCCACGATTGGGAATGTGTGGGAATTTCTGTTTGGCTAGTTTGAAAAGCTAAGAGTGTTCGGACTGCAAGAGCCAATAAATCGCTTTCGAAACGAAATGGAGAAAGAGTAAAGGAGAAAGTTAAACAATGCAAGGTTGAATAAATAAGTAGAAGATGAACGCGGTTCTTATGGAAATGAGACGCGTTTGGCAGAACGTCAATGTTTGTATTCTGCATTCGTTCAATAAACACGATCAATTCGTTGGATACGTTTTCTATCATCGGGAACAGGTTTATCGTCGTTCCTTCTATTTCGGGATTCATCCTTAGCACTAAAATACTTTAGGCCTATGTGCTTATTTATTTCTTTATTTCTACACACCATTCATTGAAGTAAGTAAAGATCTTTTGTTTCCTTTGCCATTTCTGTCAGTACGAATTCTTCTTTGCCTTTTCATATCCATAATCATAATATATATTCACTTTTAAAAATACTCTAGTTTTAAACTTAGATACTACTAGTCTTGCTAAGTATTGTGTAACGTTGTTGAATAAAATAATTAGTAATATTTAAGATATTATTGTTTATGCGTTCTTAATTTTAGACTTTTTAATGGCTAGACTGTTTTGTATATCCCCCATTAGAGAATAGGTTTTCTCCGGGTATGTAACAACGTACACAAGAGTCCTTCCCTGTAATCGCATCAGACAGATTTACGTCCATATCTTGACCTATCTTTGTTCGGGATCCTTTTATTATATTGAAAAGTCAATTTATTACCCCTAATCCTTGAATCGTATATCATAATCCTTAATAGTCAACTTGACTGGTGCCATAAATCACACAAAAAATTGTAGAAAATAAAATAAAGAAGTCATTGATTTATGAATAATATTAGACTAAGGCGTTATAGTTACTCTCGGGTCCATTTATCTAAAAAGATTTACAGCTTTTTGATCTGACGTTTCGAGTCACGACGGTTAGGTAGTCAGCTGTTAGCAGTTAGGCGTAATGGCGTTAGACCAGACGGTCATGCATCTATTAAATTTGCGGTCTTTACGGTACACTGGCATAGGTCAAGGTTGAAATGTTAACGTCAGAGCTGGGTGAGCGGCCGAAACTTGCAGTTCCAGACTCTTAGAATGTAAAAATTGTATTCCACAAGCCTTGGCAATACGCCAGAAGACCTACGACTATGGATCGATTTTACCCCTGCTGTGCTTACAGAGTGAACCAAAAGCGCTGGTTACACGCAGTCAGAGCCAAAAGTTATAGATTTCAGCCAATGTTTTTCTATCGAAAATATAGTGTGCAAATTTGAAATGAGGGTTAGATTCAGGAAACTTGAAAACAGCATACTAGGAAATTTATTATTTTAAGTAACGATTGTAGAAGAGTTCTAAATTTTTGTTTTTAAGGAACTTCAAGATAGCATTAGGAGGTTTGATTTTTGCTGGTCCATTCTTATGTTTTCAAGCGTAAATTATTTGAGGCACCCCAACACCTTTCTATAATAAAACTGTAGTAAAGCTTCAGTGATCAGATTTCGGTAACCTGAACAAATTGTCCCGGATATTTTCGAAAATAAAATTTTAAAATATAACAAAGAGTATAATTTCAATATAAAAATGTAAAACCATAAGTAAGGTTATGTTTCGTTCTGTATTGTATAAGTTTTATGCTCCGAAAATTGAACTATTTGAGGAAACTGTTAATTAGGTAATATTACGTTCTTATCAACTGAAACTAATATACCTTATTTCTTGCCATACATATTTTACACTTTGGACCATTTCCCGGAACACCCAATTTTTGTAAACCACTTTAATATTTGACTTAAGGAAGGTTACGATGAGGTCACACTATATTTAGAAACCTAAGAGATAATATTTTAGATATTTGTAAGATTTATTTGTATGAGATGAAATAAACAATTATAGTAGCCTACTAGTCTAAACTAGGAACTTTAAGTGCCCGTTTTTTTAATGTAAAGTTCACAAATGCCTTTCTCTTTGCTCCACCCACTTCCATTACAATTTGATACTTCTGCCTCAAACTTTTAGATGGATCAGATTTCATGAGATGTTTTCGCGAGATTGCAATGGAAATAATTAAATTATGGGGCAGCAATAATATAATCACGCATAGAAATGAAAAACAATATTTTAAAATTTACTTGCCAGAATATCTAATAATTCTAAAGTGGTACTGATAAGTTGAAAATTGATGATTGTGATGATGGGTTACAGTTCTGTTGATTCTTGCTTGTGTTGAGGAGCTGCAATTATAGAAGTATAGTACGAAATGTAACTCACCACCGGAGAAATTACAGTACTCTGAAATAATTTTTACCAAAACATTGTAATTTACGTGCTGAATCCTCTTCGTTCTGTGGATTAAGGAATCCAACTCCTGTATACGGCTTCATCGATAGTGGCCCTTTGAATTCACTATAACCGGTTCCATGATTCTCCAGTCTATTTTGTTTTGTTTTTTTCAGGAAACTACGTCATATCAGTATTGGCGTGCTCTTTCATCAAGGAGGTTTCTAATAATTTTGTGAAGTTGTATATTTTTCCAAGAGTATATACCTTATTTTCATAAAGGTTAATAATTTTCTATATAATGATATTGTTGAATTTTTTTAATACAGATTATTTTTTAAATATTTATTGGTAAATATTTTGTATTATTTAGGCCTACGGAGTGTTTTTCTTAACTTATTGGCCATATATTAAACAGGCAGTTTAAAGTTTTTCCCCTCCCAATATTCCGATGTTCATTACATTTCGTTACCCTCAGCTTTCCACACCACATCATGCCTTTTCCGTTTAGGTTTTCCATGAATTCTTTACTTCAATCTGTGAGGCATTACTTTAAATATAAATGAGGCATTTAATTTTTTTTTGGATCTCCTCTTCATATAGTCTTCTGAAATAAACGCCTAGACGTGTCTACACACAACTCTTGTCGGTTAATCTTTCCTAGGATTGATCAGTGTTATCTGACCTTAGAAGGCATCAATTCCCTTTCCACTCAAACAAGTCTTTTTTTACGTTTTTCATACGCTAGATCTTAAATAATCAACATTTTTCTTGTTTTGGTCTTGGATCTTCCTTTATTTGTTTTCAAGTTTCCCAATTGGACCGCATTTATTTTGATCCTCTCTGCTACGTATAAAACTTCTGCCTGGATGACCTTCCAATATACCTGCGTTCAGCTGTTATGACAAGCTTTCATCTTGTCTCTACTCGAGGTAAAAGTTCCTTTCTCTACATTTATTAAAATTGTATACTGAAAAAAATTATTTGAAGGCGAAACAAATTTCTGCTCTTGTCTTATTCTTATTTTTTTACCTTATTCCGTCTTCAAAAGTAGAGAGAAGGGACTTCTCTTCGCCCCGGATGAGGGACAGATCTAATTCGATTAAACATCCGTGCCCATTCGATGTCATCATTTTTCTCGACTTATAGTGCCAGGGGAGTATTGTGTCCTTTTCTTATTACTGCCCAATTCAATCCTTATAATTTTTTTCACGAAGACGTATAAAAGGGTTCTAACCTTTTATAACTCCAATAGACAGTAGGTCCAGATTAGCCATGCGATGACGTAATTCCCCGCCCCCGTTTCCAGTAACAAAGGATTATAGCTATTCCCTTAGAACTGCTTAATTCTATCTACACTTTCTTAAACTTTTTCATTCAAGCGGGTGTACCGAGTAAACACTAGGTGCCCTTTAAATAGTACTTAATTCCATGTGTACCCTTTTTTGTGAGTAGACACGTGTTCGACTCCGACAGAGATTGAGTCTCCTTCAGGTAAGCGATCTTGGACATATGATACCATAATATCTCCCCTATATTCTCTAACTGGGAAGTTTATGGCCTACTTTTAAGTTCCTATAGGCCTGTTTCTATTGTAGTGGTTTATAGTCCAACTGGTAGTCGCCGACGGCAAAGAAAATCTCATGCTTCCGAGACATTAGATAGTCTACGCCTTCTAACACATCTAAAGGCGACAATCTTGTTTAGAGGAATCAACATTTAGGAATAAATTAACTGTTATAATCGCACGACTTCCTATCCACATTGAACTGGATGTAAGACAAAGGATCGCGAGTTCCCCAAACCTCCAGGAGGAGTATAAATTTGTGTGCGGACTGTAGTTTTATATGTACATAGTGGACTGTTTGGCGACAGATGGCTCGCCTTTGCGTTTGCTTGCAAAGCTTTGCCGCCAAACATTTTGTAAACAATGGCAAATAATTCACACAAGCTCTGAATAAAACAGGATTTCCTTTCCTTGTGTTTAGAATGGTGAGTTACCCCGATAGCAGGAAGGCACGTCCTTCCATTCTTTGTGTTGGACCATGAAATGTCTCCAAATACAAGAATAGATTTACTATCCAATATCTGAGCAATTTGGCTAAGCATTTCGTCAGGAACGTAAACTGACAGGTTTTTGCAATATTTATGTTGACGATAAACGATAGTCATACACATTCATAGAAAATCGATGTTAGCGGTTCATCTCCTTAAAAAATAAGTACTAATTTTAAAGTATTTCTTATACGTAAATTTGGATTTTTTACGATCGTAAAAAAATTAAATAAATTACTAGATTTCGATTAAGTTAACTTGTTTAGAATATGTTTTAGGTCTGACTTTTATTTTCATAACATTGGAAATTATAATTTTCTGCACGTAAACGAACTAAAATTAAAATTTCTAAACGTTTTTCAATTTAACAATTTGTTTTAATAATTGTTATTAAATTTAACATAATTATATCTTCTTATGATTCAATCGTATTAACGTACTGAGTAATTGTAATAATTATGTTTTAAAAGATCACTTTTATAATTTGTTGAAAAGTCAGAATTAATAATCTTGGACTATTGGAAAACAATTCTGTATTAAATTGCAAAATTGCGAGAACAGAGACAGTAGCTTGAGTGTGTGTAGGGGGGGGGGGGTTCAATGTAATATTTCGTTTGAGCGTTATTCATTCTTTTAACAAATTTGAAAGAAATTAAAAATAAGCCTTATGGACACAATCCTTTTTCCGTTTATTCGGTTTATAATATTAACATAAACAGGTGACAATACAAATATTGACAAAAACCCTAATACCATGAAAATAATAAAAAATAAGTAATATTACAAGTTACCTAATATTACAGCCTTACATTTCGATGACTATGCCATTATCATCAGAGGGTCCTAATACAAAATTACAATCTAGAATACAATAACATACTGACTAAACAGGTCAGTTTAATTTGTATATTATTGTATTATAGATTGTAATTTTGTATTAGGACTCTCTGAAAATAATGGCATGGTCATCGAAATGTACATAAGGGTGTAATCTTAGGTAACTTGTAATGTTACTTATTATTTATTACTTTTATGGATTTAAAAACCTTAGGGTTTTTGCCAAATTTTTTATTGTAATATATTTTACCACTGTGCTCTTGGTGTTGTATATAAGCACATGAGTTTTGAAGTATGTAGGCTTAATTGAGTACTTTAGGCTATATGATGTTGTGTTTCTTTTAGTATTTATGAAAACGCATTTTAATATATTTGTATATTACGGCATTTGCGATATAAATGTTTTTAAAATTCCTTACAAATTCGCCTTCAATTTAGTGTAGTATTACAATAATCGTGTTATGCACTTATGTATGTTATACTATATACAATATCAAGATCGCAGTGGTACAATATATTACAATAAAATTATTGACAACTGCAATAACACAAAAGTAATAAAAAAAAAAATTACATAAGGATTAAACCCTTATGTACATTTTAATGACCATATAATCATCATCATCAGAGGGTCTTATTACAAAATTACAGTCTAGAAAACAAGAAGTTG